>OX235274.1:138583857-138631768 GCA_944472155.2 Trichobilharzia szidati | reverse complement strand
CCCTAACAACATCATTCTTTATTGTTATTGTGCTGCTTATACTTATAATCCTCGAAAATTTTTGTTTTTATTTGTTTTTTTTCTCAAAAGTGTAAACACCATTTAAGCTGTGTTATATAACTGTTAATTTTACCTTTCACTTCACCATGCAATATCAAGAGAACATCAGATTTAATAATCTATAATATGCTCAAATTTACAAACTATATCGACAATACTGTTTGAAACCAACCCACTGTTATTATTATTATTATCTTGTATTTTGCACAATTTTGGCATTATTCCTACTGTAAATGTGGAAAAATTCCTGTGATCAATTTTATTTATATTTTGAGTAAATCAGATGCAATATTGTGACAAATGCTGAGAATTCCATTCTGCGTTACAAGTACTGTTTTTGGAATAAAGTAGATTATTATTATTTCTATTATATTTAATTCGTTGTAGAAACAAATAGCGGATTCTTATTGTCTACGTAATCAGTAGAATGAAACGGTCCGTATGTATAGAGAGTATCTGAAGCTTATAAACGAGGTGCAGGTACTGGTTTCTAGGGTTGAACTGTTCCATATCTTAGAATGCATGACTGTGAAGACGGCTTCACACAATGTGATGATTTAAAGGCTTTTATTGTCACTGTACATGTTCGGTTATGCAGATCGTCGGAGCCTTCCGGTGAGAACTAATTGCATGTCCTTACTATCTGAGAATGATATTTTGAATGAGACCTTAAAGATGAATATTAAGTTTATCCTAAGTCATCTCGTCCAGAGTAGGTCAAGATTTAGAGATAAACACCTTGAAGTATAGTCTTTCTTACAATCCTATCCAAGTAGTTTGAATGTGAAGCATCGTTGGACACTCTCCATTCTCAGCTGGTCAAATATGCGAGTACTGCTAACAAATAAGACACATCTAATTGAAAATCAACTGACTGATGTCTTAAAGAACATGAGGAATAAGTCAGTAATCTCCTCGGAAATATATGAACGCATCCGACCAGTAGGCTCCATGATACCACGTTTGTATGGACTACCTAAAATAATAAATGGACAGTATTCACGTAGAGTAAGCAGCCTTACACTTGTTTTGTATGGTATTGTAACTGTGCGTTAAATGTTATAAATGTGCGTCAGTATCGAGAAGCGCTTTAATAATAATAATAATAAATAGCGGCAATAATGATAATAAGGTCAACGATATAACAAAAGTGGCAATAAGAATAATAAAATTGTCATGGTAATGTAAACAATTCATTAATGAAATTAGTACAAAACTTTAAAACATAAAAAAAGTTACGTAATACTAAGGAGAAAATGGACAAATATAATCACAGTTTAAACAAAATATCATAAAAGTACAAAGAAAGTGAAAAAATAACGACAGGGGTGGGAAATTTGAATTTCTTTATTATACTTAATTAAGTCAAGGGAGAACTAAGGCAGAACAGACCTTTTAGGGGGTGGGGTGCCCAAGGTCAGGTTAATCTCATGTTTCAGTTTGCAAGAATTTGATTGATTTCAACTTACACCATGAGTTGATATCAGTTCGAGAACCACTGAAAAACCAGGGTGTACTGAACAGGTGTTCCGTCCTATTTTGGGACTCTTCAGTAGCACGTACCCATAACTCCTTCGAATTTGTAGATTAGTAGAATATAGATTTTACGGACCAGTGGGTGAGTAGTCAGTGGGTTTGTCTTGTGACTGGGATCGTCTGGACTGGATCTCCAGCAAAGTCTTGGGTGTGTACCGCAAAGGGAAGGGCGAGTGGGACGTCCAAGGGTGACATGGAGGAGATCGTGTGAACAGGAACTGAACAGTATGGATTAACATAGATGCAAGTGAAAAGTACAGCAGAAGACAGAAGCAAGTGGAGGCGTGCAGTTGAAGCCCTATGTTCCACTAGGAACCCAAGGGAACAATGATAATAATAATAAAGTTCTAGACTAAGACGGAAGATATGTAAAGTACTTTCTGGGATTATTCTACAGAATTCCAATAGCTTGGCCCATGTGTAAGAGATGAGTTCGAATTTCGTCTGATGAGAGGTATGATGGAATGCGGTAGATAACTCGGCATTATATTTTGCCCACTGTGGAAACTTCACAATTTGTGAGTAAAAATTGTTCAATCCCAGTGGACTTCTACATTTTCATGTTAACTGATAAAAATTCGAGGAGAATGATTCCTGTAGGGTCCAAATAAGATGACTGAAAGCTGTTCAAAACGTTAGCTGACTGAAGGTTTTCGCAACGACTTTGAAAATTAGTGGCGCGGAAAGCAAAACCAATAGAGAAAACATCAGTTCTAGGTAAACCGTAGTAGAATACAGTCACGTGTTAGATCTATTCATGTGATATGTATATATATGATACACTGCTTATTATTGGATAGCTTTTCGAGTACAATTCATTGATCATAATCACATTATTGATATTATTATTATTATTGACACTCTGTCACGGTGAGTTATCTGAAATTGTACGTTCACTATATAAGCTCAATAGGGCGACATTTAGAGTAGTAAGATAAATTTCTCAGGATAAACAGTGGAAACGTGGAATAGAACACTTTGATGAGCTATTTAGCTGCACTAAAGTTGCCCATTATCCAACACCAACCTGAAAGGAATGTATATACCGGTCGTGAAATTGTGACCGATGTGTTGGGAAAGCTCTCTCCGTATCTCTAATTTAAAGCCAATTAAGACAGCAGGACCCAATGGAATGACACTCCAGTGTAGTGATGAATTATCAAGTAGACTCACTAAAATGGCTGGCTGCTAGTCAGTGTATGAAAATCAGACTGTGTTGTAGACTTTTTCACTTTCATAATCTTTAAGAAATAAGACGAATCTTCCTATGACAACCACACAAGGAGATAGAATGAACTAACATATTGTCCGTGAACATGGGTTTCATAGTCCTGCAAAGGCTGGGTGTGGTTCAAGGAGGAAGGAAAGTAGAGAAGACCAGGTACGTTTAATTCCGGGACGATGGGTGTATGGACTGAACCTTAGATATGATAGAGAAGATTTATAGCTCAGGTGGATGATTTTGATGTGGTTGTGTTCTCTGAGCTGGATAGTCAATTTGCGAAGCTTTCATCGCCCTACTAGGCGACATCTTCAGCGCATACTTCAATTTGAAGTGAGCTTTTAGATATCTAAGAAAGATATCTAATGGACGTCTTTCAAAAGAATGGATATCCAAGGAATTTCACCAAAAGACACATATATAAAAGATATCTCAGAAATCACTACATGACTCTTCAAACCTTTAGGAATTGACGTCACACACAAACCAACAAAGTCACTTCACTCAGTTCTATGTCAACCAAAAGACTCAACAGCGAAAGAAGATAAAGCCGACATCATCTACAAAATAATTTGTAACCACTGCGAAAAAACATGTGCACTGTGGTTGAGTGTAATTCCATTATGGGTAAAATTTGTTTCGATAAAATCTCACGGTGTTATACAGTAACGCTTAATGATGCTATATAGTACTACTACTATATAGTACTATATAAATGAAGTAAGGAAGTCGTGCGAGTACCTTGATAAGATTATGAGCAATAAATTGTGCTCGAAACGTCATCATTAAGCATTACTGTATAACACTGTGAGACTATTTCGAAACAAATTTTACCAATAATGGAACTGCAAAAAACACTTCATTGGCTAAAAAGGACGTCCCCTTCGTCTTCGTATCCACGAACATAAGATAGCCATCAAAAGACATGACATCCACTCCCCCAAAGCACTACATACAGACAACCACGGACATCAACTCGACTGGGACAACGTTCAAATATTAGACAGAGGAAACAACAAGAATGCTAGAGAATTTTTAGAAGCTTGGCATTCCAGTGAATCATCAATCAATAGACCCATCGAGATAGACAAAATTTATCAACCGATAAGAAAGAAACCTCACACACAAAGCATCAAAGTTCAAGTCAAAGAAACAATGATTTCCAATACAAATAACCTAGAAGGTGTGAAAACACACAAAAACAACCAATCAAGTCCATGGTCACCAACTAGGAGAGATGATTAATAAACTCGTGGAGAAATCTGAAAGCTCACTTCAAATTGAAGTATGCGCTGAAGATGTCGCCTAGTAGGGCGATGAAAGCTTCGCAAATTAACTATCCAGCTCAGAGAACAATACCACATCAAAACTAAACCTTAAATCGTCAAAACGTCCTGGAATATAAACATATTTCCTGATGTCCAGAACTTACCTTGTGTTTTGCCGTGAAAACCACATTTGATTTCGTCCGCATTTAAATGCTATGGCGATTTCTGGCTTCGGGTTCGACAACTTTCATAATCTGTGGTGTTAACGTGATATTCACCTGTCCATCGAAAGACGTATTTACTCTCCAATACTGTACATTTACTCCGCTCCTCCCCCCCCCCCCACCTTTAAGAGTACTAGACACGACCATTGAAGGTGGAGAATATGAAAAAGTTTGACAATTTTCACCGAAGGTGCAATCAACTGATGAGTCGCCGGTAGTTGGGAGGATACGATAAGCAATAATGAGATTAGATGTAGAGTATTAAATTAGTAAGAAATTTCACAACTGATCGGTTTGTGAAGTATTTTCTGTCACCGCCTTCCTCAATTAACAGTCTTAGTTGAAGTCTCTCTAGCAAGACATATTCATCTGCTGTTGGTTCCATGACACTTTCTTCTCTGAATTACATCAACTTAAACTGTTACTCTTTTGTGCTAAATTTTATGTTGACGATTCGATGGGGTTCAATCAAATAAACAAACATCAGGTTCTGGTTTGCAGGGATTTGACTGATTGGTTACAGGATTTCATCATGAGCTGACATCAGTTAGAGAACCATTGGAAAACCACCTGGGAGTAATGGACAGCTGTTTCCGTTGTCCTAGTTCGGGAGTCTCCATCAGTACGCATCCACCACCACGGTCCGAACCCAGCACCTGGTTATAAGGCTAGTTTGGAAACCATTCAGCCACCGGGACCCGCCAATCCAATGGCCAGTCCGTGAATTCCAACTTCTGCCAATTCAAGCACAATATAGTGTGACTGGCACTAGCCAATGTAATTTCTAGTGAGTATTTGTCCTCATAGCCGATCTACTGTACCTCACTGGTCATGACTTCTCACTAGAACCCAGGTAACTACCTACAAGAATAGAGCCACTCACCAGTGAGCGCATCAGATTGGTTCTAGTTTGTGACTTTTCAGCAGCTGTCCAGTACTACCAGCTAGTTTTCCAATGATGAAATCCTGAAACAAACATCAGGAAGGCGATCCTCTTTAATTGTTTATTTCTCCACACAAGTTAAACAAGTTTCAAAACAAGAATTTTAAATTACACAGAAAGAGGATAGATGATCACAGAGAGTAATTGATTTACAATTAATTGTTACATATACATATGAAACTATGGTTACCAGAATTGATGGCAATAACAAGGAAAATTAGAAAATAGTCACTTTGACTTCCCTTAACTTACACTATTGTGAATGTTTACAAAAGGTTGGACTGTTAATTCACTAATTAATTAATTAATTAGGGTTAAAGCCATTTCGCAGAGATGACTTCAGAAATGATCGACTTCATTTTCTTACAGACTCGAATATTTTAAACAGTTTTATAGTGTCAAAAAGGTGAATAGAAGAAAGAAAAAGAAAGAAAAATACTTCCATAATGATAAAGTAGAAAAGACAGAGCAAACATTAAAGGGCGTGCACAGCGTTTTTCATCTCTGCCCGTTTAGAGTTTATTCTTATTAAAACGGACAAATCATAACAAACCATTAATGAAAATTAGGATCAAATTTTGTTAGCTGCATCAATTTATTATCATTGTTATTCCCTTTGGTTCCTAGTGGAACATAACAGGGCTTCAATGACACATCTCCACTTTCTTCTATTCATCACTGCTGTCCTCTTCAGCTGAGTTTATGATTGCCCATAATCTCTCATCTCCTCCATGTCACCCCCGCATCCTCGAGTGATGGCCTGCACTACACACGATTTCATTCGACGGCCTCCTCAACATGTGCCCGATCAATCTATCTCCATTTTCTACGGAATATTTCTTGAGTAATAGGCCCTTGTTTGGTTTGTTGCCAGCCAGAGTTTCTTGTCACTAATTCTTCCTGGCTGGCTGACCATTCAATCCTCAATATGGAGCCAACCAGCGAAGGGGTCAGCTGTTGATACAAGTCTGTAACTTGTTGGAAATCCTCTTCGTGACTCGTATAGAAGAACTGACTGACTTGACAATTGTGTTGCAATTATGGATGTTATTCTTTATGCTGAGTGAGTGCAGCAGCAGATTTCCAAACTGGTTTCATGTTGATGAAGGTGTATCTTGCCTTTCCGATTCTGACTGGCTGGCTTTCACATCTTCATCCATGCCATCTGCCTGTAGTTGAAACTATGCTGGCTGCCTAGATAGGTGAAGGGAGTAACCTCTGTCAAATTCCTCTCGTTGATAGTGACTGGAGTTGGTTGTTGTTACTGCTGTTGCTGTTGGTTCGTTATCTTCATCACCGCCATCTTCTCTTCCTTCATATGGAGTCCTATCTTTGCTGCTTCTTCAGTCATTTTGTTGCTTTTCGCTTGCAGCTGTTCCAGTTGGTGTGACATTAGACATATATCAAATCTCTATCTCAACTTCAACAACTTTGAAAGAGCCTTCGACAACATTGACTATGAAATGAAACCTTCAGCAACCTTATTCATCCGCTATACGAAAAATGACACACGTCTAGTGAACACTCGGCAAAGCCTTTGAAATGAAAACAGCAGTAAGACAAGGCTGTCTGTCTGCGTACTATTACTGAAGATATTCCTGTTTGTGGTGGACTGGTTCACTCAGCAGACCGTGGGAAGAGAGAATACACAAGGACGTTGGACCGACAAGAAGATTCAAGATGACCTGGACTTTACGGATGACTTATGTCTGATGTCACACAACGTCGAAGACCTACAGGTGAAAAATGAAAAGTTGGAGAGAGAGAGAAGCTGAGAAGAAAGGAATTCAAACGAACCTAAAGAAGACAGAGGTGATGGGAATGAACAACAACAAACACCAGTCACTATCGACGGAAGAAATCTAGATGTCATCGTTTCAACTACAGTCGACAAGGATGAGGATGTCAATGGCAGCAGGATCGGAAAAGCCAAGCAATTTGGAAATATGTTGCATTCAGAATAAACAACAAAATTTCGGATTCTCTACCCTAATATCAATTCAGTGGTTCTGAGACTTGGCGCGTCATAGAGAGCATTTCGAAAAGGCTGCGAACTTTAGCCATTCACTCGATAGTGAAGATTAGATTAGACAGACATAATTAGCCACAGGGAACTGTAGGAATGAACAAACCGGGAACCTACATATTACCCAACAAATATGCCGATAAAAAATAGAGATGGATCGGATATATACGCTGAGGAGATCGATGAGTGACACAGCGAGCCGGTCTCTAAAGTGAAACCCGAATGGGAAACAAACGACGAGTTGGGTGTCCCAGGGTGACACAGAGGAGATCGTGTGAGAAAGAAATGAGAGCTTATGGTAAATCGGTGGGTCAGGTAATGACATCTGTTGAGAAGAGGATGAAACAGAGATGTTCTGTTGAAGCCTAATGTTCTACTTGGAACTCGAAGCAATAATAGCAATATGATGTGGATTCGGTTGATGGTGGGTAGCTGCGGAATTCAGGATGTGCGTGTCACTGATGAGGAATTCCAAACAGGACAAATTGCGCATTCTGTATTCAGCTGCTGGTTACTATCAACCAAAATTACACCAAATTAACCTGCAGACATCGTCTAAGCATCAGTTCTACACATCGACATGTTGAGAAAGATCGATCATGTCCATCCAACATGATCAATCAAAGGAAAATAAAAAACTAAATGTTATTATTATTCCCCCAAGTTACAAGTGGAGCAAGAGGCTTAATTATCATCACACCTCCATTTCACTGCCTTTTTACCTGGCTTCACAATTGCTCATACGCTTCCATCTGCTCCGCATATTATCTCTTCTACACTAACCTGCGTCGGTGGCACAGTGGTTAGTACTCTCGCCCACCATGCACATACATGGTCCGCGGTTCGATCCCCTGCCGACGCACACCCGATATCTATGGTCGGCCTGCAAAATTTGGGCTACCGATATCCATGCTGAAAATTCCATACTTGTACTGGAAATACGGTGTGGCATCAAGCTGTAATCAAAATAAAAAAATTATAAATAAAAAATAACCTCCGTCCCCCCCCCCCCAACTTGTCGTTTTCCATTCAATTTTCACTCTACAGCCTGGCGCGTGATGTCACTCAGCCTAAGTTGAATCCATTTCCACTACCTTCTCCATATTTGTTCGGTAACAGATTCTTGATTTGTTCGTTTCTAGAGTTCCGTGTAGCGTATCGTTTCCAGATGGCCATCTAATCTTCAGTATTGAGTGAAGGTAGCCTTACAAGTTTGAATCCTGCTCAAGACTTATTTAATCTAACCAGAGAATGACAAAAAAAGACGGTTGCAGCGAAGAAAATTTCCTTTTCGATGAAGTCACCGTCAACTAGGCCATACATTCGTGTATTCATAGTAAATGGGTGAAAAAGTTGCAGAACTATTTCCGGTCAAAGGTTAAATTAATAAAATTACAAAGTGTAATAAATACAAAGATCGGATATAGAATATAGTAAGGTTGTAGATAGGTTGTAGTATTATCCTAGAAATGTTTCAGCTCAAAGGTCAAATTAGTAAAAATTACATAATAAATGGGTGGGAAAGTTTCAGAATAATTTCCGGTCAAGGGTCAAAATCTAACGAGATTCACTAGATGGTTATAAGGTCAGAAGAAGATGGAAAACCAGGTGTAGAACTAGCAAACCTATCCAATTGCCACAGATATTTTATTATATATATATAAAACCTTGTACTTGTCTGGAATCCGAAAGACAGAACAACGTAGGCTTATGAACACATTTAAACAGACAATCTACCCAATGCGGCTTCTTTCGATGAGAGCAAAAATAAGCATGAGGCTATGGAATATCCTCACTATGTTTGTAGCAATATATGTCCAAACCAAGTTCACTTATAACGGTTTGAAAAACTTTGGGCATTGGGTATATGATATTCATTATAATAAAGGTTTTTGTATTTCCCAATGAATGAAAAACAAAACGATATTGTTTTTACTGACGTTTCGCTATTTAATGCTAATAGCTTTATCAAAGTATTATTAAACCGGAATTTACAAAATCTCAGCATATATATAACAAGCAGTTAGGGGGTGAGAAAATAGACTTAGGTCAAGTTAAAAGGACATATTGAAAGTAAAAATAGCAATGAAAATAACTAAACCAAATAACAAACGTAATAGTATGTCTGTTATGATATCAAAATAAAGTTTACTAACTTGATCATCGTTCGTCTGTCTGGGGGCATTTTTCAGTTGTCAAGTTGGCGAATTGGTAAAGATAACAAAACCATCATGTGTAGATTGTTGGATTTGATAAGTGTATACGATTATAAAAGCAATGTGTGTTTACATAGTGAACTTGCTTATCACATTCGCGTTGATTTTGTCACTTGGTGGGGGAGGCAGGTGTTGTAACCAGGTCAGATTCTGCTTCAGTCCAAAAAGGCGATTGAACACCTATCTGAATGACCATACTCACACATTGAAGAGAAGCAGAAATCCGCCGAATTCAACAAAATCAAACCAAATACAAACAGACTCATTCAAGAAATGAATCCCAAAATTGCAAATTCTCTCTGGTTTAAACTAAAACCAAAGTCTTATGTACCTTCAAGATTCTACAGTCAACCAAAGACACATAAACCCACCGTTCCACTAAGACCAATAATAGATTTCACCAACTCACGGACATACAACCTCTCTAAATACTTACTCTCGGTACTACAACCACTACAAATGGACACTCAAAATATTGTAAGAAATTCATATGATTTCAAATCCCAAATAGAACACCGAGAAAATTGATAAAGAAGACATTATGGTAAGCTATGATATTAACTCATTATATACTAGTATCCATATGACCGAAAGTCTTGATATCATTTCCAGTCTACTAGAATCAGATAAACCGCTATCACAAGGATGTCCACTGGACACCGGTGAAATAATTAAGAGCTTAAAATTCTGTCTAGAAAGTAATTATTTTACAGTTAAAGGGAGATTAAATAGCCAGACAAGTGGTGTTGCTATAGGTTCACCAGTTTCCCCAATAGTTGTCGACCTTTTCATGAATACATTCGAAGATGACATATTTTCAAGCATACTCACTCCTAAAATATGGTTAAGATATGTAGATGATACTTTTGTAGTGCTGAAACGAGATCTACACAGTTCATTCCTGGAGAAAATAAACTGTGTATTTCCCAGAATCCAGTTCACTTCGGAAGCAGAATCAGACGTCGGTGAACTACCATTTCTAGACTGCCTGGCTAGTTAAGAGGAGGGAAAGCAGATATTTCAGTATATCCATATTCAGGGAGAAAACCCACTCAAATAAATATTTAGACTTCAAGTCATCACACCCCATCAGCGCCAAGATTTCAGTTGTTTCAAGTTTTCTTAGACGAGTAAAACTCTCTAATAACCGACGAGAAAGAAAAAGAAGAAGAAATATCAAACATTATTGAAACTCTCAAGCAAAACAACTACCCAAGGAACTTAATCAACAAAATCAACACAGACATTAAGTATGGCCGAAAACGCATTCCGAAAACATGGACCTCAACAGTCGTCATTTCATATAGAGCAGAGACGTCAGACGACATCAAAAGCGTACTCAATCACCTCAAAATAACAGTTTTCTTCAAAACATCAGACACACTACGAAACAACCTTGTCCATATAAAAGACCAAATCCCTAAAGATTCTCTATCTAATTGTGTCTATAAAATGAAATGCTTGCTTGGAATTTGATGCGATATACATCGGACAAACATCTCGAGATATCAAAATCAGAAGAAATGAACACCGTAGAGCATCTGTTCGACCACCCAGAAATAAATCCGGTTGAACTAGAAAAACTTGAAAAATCATCAGCCATAGCTTGTCTACACACTATAGAATCAGGCCACATAATCGGTTTTGACAATATTAGAATAATCCAGAAAAACTTCAGAAATCACAAAGAACGTCTAATATCGTCAGAATCACTTCATATCAAGTGGAATCAAATTGTCTGAACAGGAATGATGGACTAAAACAGAATCTGACCTGGTTACAACACCTCCGTCCATTCCCTTAAGAAGTGGCAAAATCAACACGAATGTGATATGCAAGTTCACTATGTAAACACACATTGCTTTTATAATCTTATACGCTTATCAAATCCAACAATCTACACATGATGGTTTTGTTATCTTTACCAATTCACCAACTTGACAACTGAAAAATGCCCCCAGACAGACGAACGATGATCAAGTTAGTAAACTTTATTTTGATATCATAACAGACATACTATTACGTTTGTTATTTGGTTTAGTTATTTTCATTGCTATTTTTACTTTCAATATGTCCTTTTAACTTGACCTAAGTCTATTTTCTCACCCCCCTAACTGCTTGTTATATATATGCTGAGATTTTGTAAATTCCGGTTTAATAATACTTTGATAAAGCTATTAGCATTAAATAGCGAAACGTCAGTAAAAAACAATATCGTTTTGTTTTTCATTCATTGGGAAATACAAAAACCTTTATTATAATGTTTGTAACAAATCAAATACGTTGTGTAAGATTATCTCTGTCTCTCTCTCTCTCTCTTGTTAAATATCAACTACAGTTGGAATGGGTAACAATGATTTGCGATTCGGCACAGGATTTCATCATGAGCTGACATCAGTCAGAGGATTATTGGAAAACCACCTGGCAGTATTGGATGGCTGTTTCCTCCGTCCTAGTTTAAGATTCTTCAGCTACACGCACCCACCACCAGAGTTTGGACACCGGGCCTTCTCGTTACGAGGCCAGCAAGCTTGTAGACCATTCAGCCACTAGGACTCTATCCAATGGCCAGACCACGAATTATAACTTCTTCCAATTCATGACATATCGTGACCAATAGCCAGTGCCATTTTCGGCGAGCATTTCTCCTCACACCCGACCTGCTGTATCCTACTGGTCACGAATTCCCACTAGAACACCCCAGGTAACTACCTATCTGAGATTCGTCAACGAATTAATCGATTCAAATTTCTTTTCAGTTTAGACTATCGTATATATTATTTATACGGGTGAGAAACTTGGACTGCGCGTCATGAAAAGGATTTCCAACAAGTTACAGACTTTTGTCAATGGCTGCCTCCTTCGCTGGATGGCTCCATACTGACGATCAAATGGCCGGTCAGCTAGAAAGAATTGACAACAAGAAACTCTGGATGGTGACAAACCAACCAAAAGCCGATTACTCAACAAATATGTAAGAGAAAATGGAGACAGATTGATTGGGCATATGCTGAGGCGACCGTCGAATGACAACATTACTTGAGTTGAACGCCAACGGGAAGCGACAAGTGGGTCGTTGATGTGAGGGTGACATAAAGGAGATGAGAGATTACGGCTAATCGTGGACTCTGCTGAAGACAACACTAGAGAATAGAGAAAGTGGAGATGTGTTGTACAAGCCCTGTAATGTTCCACGAGGAACCAAAGGGAATAATAATAATGTATTATCTACACATGTTATGCTCTCATTAATTAACTTTAACTCATAATATTTACTAACACAAAACGAAGTGCCATAGAATCAATTTCATAGGAATTTATTTCTACTTATGTGTACAACATCTTGTTATAACACAGTCAGGTTGACTCTGTTCTTTCAAACATTTACAAAAATAGAAGACATACAAATACGGCAGGAAACAAGAACAATGAATGAAGGATACAAAAAGACGGGAAAGGAGTTTTTTTCTAAAACAACAACAACAACAACAAGAAGAACAGGAACAGCAGATTTCTTCATCATTTAAAGTGATTCATTATTTGTTGTATAATATCAGATTTTTACTCCGACCAGTTGTTGATATTTTAAGATCAAGTGATTTGATTGTATCACGTAAAACTGTCACTGTATACTTATTTAGTTGACCAAGTCGTACAGCTGCTTTGAGTTCATCTTCAGATAGAAAGGGTTTTACACTTTGACCACTACTACTACTGTCAGTTGATTGTGAAGTGTAAGCCTTCTGTATTATAGGATAGAGAAAACAAGAGAAAAGGAAATGCATGTAGAATAAGAAAATTCTTTCTCAAAAAGAAAACGAATTCATGATAGTTTTGGATAACTGTTCCGTCCCAGTTTGGGACTCTTTAGCATTATGCATACACACTAAGGTGTTCGAACCCAGGACCTCCTGGTTAGAAGGCTAGCGGGCTCGTATACCATTAAGTCACTGGAACCAATACTTGAAAATAATAGTTTTATTCTCAACACGCATCGCCTATTCATGTACGTGTTACGGGGTTCGACCGGTTCGACTGACACCCTTCTAAACTCCACTTGGCCAGTAATAATATCAAGTGAAGAGGGAAGGTTGGATGTGGCGCTGGAAAACGCAAAGTAATCTCTACAGGGTATAATTCGACAGAATTTTGTACTGTCCGTACCACAGTCCAACACCCAGCCACCCACTCACCCCCCAAAAGTTAGAGAACCAATGGAAAACCTGAGAGTTTCGGACAACTGTTTCGTCCTAATTTGAGACTCTTCACAGTACGCACCCACCGCAAGGGTTCGAGCCCAGGACATTCTCGTTACAAGGCCGGCAAGTTCGTAGACCATTAAGCAGCCACTGGGACCTGATCCAATGGCCGGCCCATGAATTTTAACTTCTGCCAATTCACGACATAGCGCGACCATCTGTGGAGGCAAAATTCCGTATTTCCTACAAATGTACACTACCTGTTGGAGTAATAAATCAATCAATATATTCAATGGTTCATTTGGCCATCATAAAGAAGAACAGTGACCAGAGAGTACGAATGCACCAATGACCTTGAATGCATGCCGTTCATTGGATGACAGAGCCTGCTGTTATTGTAGCGCCAGTATGAATGTTGTGAACGAACTGAGGTGCGAATTCTACTCCTGATCTCGTTTTTAAGTGCCGTTTTGACAATAAGGTTGATAGGAGAGTTTTAAAATCAGGATGGTGGATAGGATTAGGGGTTAAGGTAAGTATTAGGGTGTTTCATTATTGCCTGTACTTCTCTTTTAAATAAACATATGAGATGAGAGCATTTCCTTGTTTATATAGATGAAACTATTTTGATTGCTATGAAACTTAAAACCTGATTGTAAGTGGGAACTTATTTTTCAGTTTCATCAGGGTAAAATATCGTCTTTCATGTGTTTGACCATTATCATATTGTTTCAACTATAGGCGAATGACACCGATGAAGATGTCAAAGCCAGGAAAGGCAAGATACGCCTTCACCAACATGAAACCAGTTAAGAGATCTTCTGCACTCAGTCAGCATGAAGAATAACATCCATAATTGCAACACAATTGTCAAGTCAGTCAGTTCTTCTATACGGGTCAGAAACTCGGAAAAACGCGTCACGAAGAGGATTTCCAACAAGTTACAGATTTGTATCAAAAGCTGACCCATTCGCTGGCTGGCTCCATATTGAGGACTGAATGGTCGGCCAGCCAGAAAGAATTAGTAACAAGAAACTCTGGATGGTGACAAACCAAACAAATATTTAAGAGAAAATGGAGATGGATTGATCGGGTAAACGTTGAGAAGGCCGTTGAATGACATCGCGCGTAGTGCAGGCCACCACTCGAGTGGAATCCAAATGGGAAGCGACGAGTGGGTCGTCGATGCATGGGTGACATGTAGGAAATCGTGTGGCAAGAAGCAGGAGGAGGAGATGAGAGTTTATGGGCAGTCGTGGACCCAGGTGAATCTGAGAGCAGAACATAGAACAAAGTGGAGATGTGCTGTTGAAGCCCCGTTATGTTCCACTCGCAACCCAAGGGAATACTACTACTTCTTCCGATTTAATTTTAATTAATTTAAATTTTATTCGTTGGGGGATTTCATCATGAGCTGATATCGGTTAGAGAACTATTGGAAGAGCATCTGGTAGTACTGGACAGCTGTTTCCTCCATCCTAGTTTGGAACTATTCAGCGGTACGCACCCACCGGGGCTGTTAGTAGGGCAAGTGGGATTTCGTTAAACCAACTGGTTAACACTATTGTGGATAGACATATAATGTCATGTAAGAAACTAGCGAATTCTATATTGTCAGACCCCGAACACCTTCTCAATACGCAGCTCTCTCCTTGCATTTCATCTGGTAGAACTAGAAGCAACTATAGGAAGCTATATGCCAGGACTACCAAGTATAAAAACTCCACAATACCTTATCTGGCACAGCTGTTATGTGATGAGAAAACTGTTAGGTATGACACGATCAACTTACTGAGGCACTCTAACAAATAGTTCCCATTAGCTTTTGTTCTCCTTTCTTTGTTACTATTATATTGTTGCTCATATATTCTATTACAGACTAATTTTATATATCATATCCTGTGGTGCATTGTTTAAATATGTGAATGCAACGCTGTTCTTTTTGTTTCTTTTATTTATCTTTCTTTCTTTTTGTTGTTGTTGCTTTTTATTTTTAAAATCTTATAAAATTTATGAGGTAATTAGATGCCATATTGTAATGCACGCTGAAAATTCCATACCTGTACCACAAATACTGTTTGGAATAAAGCTATTATTATTATCTGCTCCTCATATTATCTCTTCGACATTAACCTCCGATCCCCCCCCCAGCTTGTCGTTTTCCATTCAGGTTTCACTCTGCAACCTGGCGCGTGGTGTCACTCAGCCTAAGTCAAATCCATTTCCATTTCCTTCTCCATATTTGTTCGGTAACAAATTCTTGGTTTGTCCGTTTCTCGAGTTCCGTGTAGCTTATCCTTTCCAGCTGGCCATCTAATCTTCAGTATCGAGTGAAGGTAGCCTTACAAGTTTGAATCCTGCTCGCGACTTATTTAATCTAACCAGAAAATGATAAAATAAGACGGTTGCAGTGAAGAAAATTTCCTTTTCGATGAAGTCACCGTCAACTAGGACGTTTTTTCGTCTATTATAGAAAAATGAGTGAGAACGTTGCACAACTATTTCCGGTCAAAGGTTAAATTAATAAAATTACAAAGTGTAATAAATACAAAGATCGGATATAGAATATAGTAAGGTTGTAGATAGGTTGTAGTATTATCCTAGAAATGTTTCAGCTCAAAGGTCAAATTAGTAAAAATTACATAATAAATGGGTGGGAAAGTTCCAGAATAATTTCCGGTCAAGAATCGAAATGTAACCAGATTCACTAGATGGTTATAAGGTCAGAAGAAGATGGAAAACCAGGTGTAGAACTAGCAAACCTATCCAATCGCCACAGATATTTTATTATATATATAAAACCTTGTACTTGTCTGGAATCCGAAAGACAGAACAACACAGGCTTCTGAACACCTTTAGACAGACAATCTACTCAATGTGTCTGATTTCGATGAAAGAAAATATAAGCATAAGGTTATGGAATATCCTCATTATGTTTTTAGCAAATTAAATAAGTTGTGTAAGATTATCTCTCCTTCTGTCTCTCTCTCAAGTTAAATATCAATTACAGTTGGGCTGGGTCACAGTGATTTCAGATTCGTTACAGGATTTCATCATGAGCTGACATCAGTTAGAGGATTATTGGAAAACCACCTGGCAGTATTGGACGGCTGTTTCCTCCGTCCTAGTTTAAGATTCTTCAGCTACACGCACCCACCACCAGGGTTTGGACACCGGGCCTTCTCGTTACAAGACCAGCAAGCTTGTAGACCATTCAGCCATTGGGTCTCTATCCAATGGCCAGACCATGAATTCTAACTTCTTCCAATTCATGACATATCCTGACCAATAGCCAATGTCATTGTCGGCTAGCATTTCTCCTCACACTCGACCTGCTGTATCCTACTGGTCACGAATTCCCACTAGAACACACCAGGTAACTACCTATCTGAGATTCGTCAACGAATTAATCGATTCAAATTTCTTTTCAGTTTAGACTATCGTATATATTATTTATACGGGTGAGAAACTTGGACTGCAAAGGATTTCCAACAAATTACAGACTTTTGTCAATGGCTGCCTCCTTCGCTGAATGGTTCCATACTGAAGATCAAATGGCCGGTTAGCCAGTAAGAATCGACAATAAGAAATTCTGGATGGTGACAAACCAACCAAAAGCCGATTACTCAACAAATATGTAAGAGAAAATGGAGATGTATTGATTGGGCAAACTTTGAGGAGGTCATGGAATGACATCGCGCGTAGTGCAGGCCATCACTCGAGTTGAACCCCAATGGGAAGCGATGAGTGGGTTGTCGATGCGAGGGTGACATGGAGGAGACGAGAGATTATGGCTAATCGTGGACTCGGCTGAAAACAACACCAGAAAATAGAACAAAGTGGAGATGTGTTGTTGAAGCCCTGTTATGTTCCACTCGGAACCCAAGGGAATAAAAATAATAAGGTATTATCTTATCTACACATGTTATCCTCACATTAATTAACTTTAACTCATAATATTTACCAAAACAAAACGAAGTGCCATAGAATCAATTTCATAGGAATTTATTTCTACTTACGTGTACAACATCTTGTTATAACACAGTCAGGTTGACTCTGTTCTTTCAAACATTTACAAAAATAGAAGACATACAAATACGGCAGGAAACAAGAACAATGAATGAAGGATACAAAAAGACGGGAAAGGAGTTTTCTTTTCTAAAACAACAACAACAAGAACAGCAGATTTCTTCATCATTTAAAGTGATTCATTATTTGTTGTATAATATCAGATTTTTTACTCCGACCAGTTGTTGATATTTTAAGATCAAGTGATTTGATTGTATCACGTAAAACTGTCACTGTATACTTATTTAATTGACCAAGTCGTACAGCTGCTTTGAGTTCATCTTCAGATAGAAATGGTTTTACACTTTGACCACTACTACTACTGTCAGTTGATTGTGAAGTGTAAGCCTTCTGTATTATAGGATAGAGAAAACAAGAGAAAAGGAAATGCATGTAGAATAACAAAATTCTTTCTCAAAAAGAAATAGAAATCATGATAGTTTTGGATAACTGTTTTGTCCTAGTTTGGGACTCTTTAGCATTACGCACACACACACCAAGGGGTTCGAACCCAGGTCCTTCTTGTTACAAGGCTAGCGAGCTCGCAGACTATTAAGCCACTGGAATCAATACTTGAAAATAATAATAGTTTTATTCTCAACAAGCGTCGGTCATTCATGTACGTTTACGGGGTTCAACCTCCGGCCGACAACCTCCTAAACTCCACTTAGCCAGTAGAATATCAAGTAAAGAGGAAAGGTTCGCTTTGGGGCTGCCAAACCCACAATAACCTCTACAGAATATCCTTTGACAGAGTTTTGTACTGTCCCTAACATTGTCCAACACTCAGCCACTCACCCACTCTCCAACGCACTTGTCCCTTCGAAAGAGATCAAGAGACTTTTCAGGAGGTAGCTTTTGTAGGGATTTGATTTTTCTCAGGTTTGTCCACGGATTGATTGATATCAGTTAGAGAACCAATGAAAACCAACCAAGGAATACTTTGATTGGACACTAGTCAGTGTCTAGTGTGATGTGTCTAGTCCTTTGTTTGCTGCAGACAGAATTCTATCAGTTAGCTACCTAGAATGGTGGTCACATTGCAAACCTGACTAATAGAATTCAGTCTGCGCCAAAGAAAGGACTAGACACATCACATTAGTCACTGATTAGTGTCCAATCAAAAATATCCAGTACAGTCCTACAGGAGGTAAATCGCGAGCCAGCATGAATAGCTCAGTGGTAAAGTTTCTGACTGTGAACGTGAATGTTTCAAGAGATGTTCAGTTCACATGAACAATATTAAAGTTGGGTAGATCAATTTATAATCATTCAAGAATGTGTGGAGTTCTGTACTCTTAACTCATTTACCGTCTATTTCTAATTACAATCATAAAATTCGTTACTGGTCTTGTAAAAATCGACCCATTGACATAATGGAATGTTGTCGTATAAATATAAATATAAGTGGTAAGGTCATTTATGGAAATCATCAGTCAGGGGGAGTGGTTAACAAATTTGTTACACTTAAAATATAGAACTGAACAAGTTGACGAGTTGTTTTTTCATGTCAACTAGAGTTATCATTTGAAAATTAATAACACTACATAGTTGTACACGTCGGTCAGGGTAAAAATGTTAGTCTACCACTGTAGACATTATCTCAATGGGTTGTTAATCATATCAGAATTCCATTTCAATAAATATTGATTATCAATTGGTCAGTGATAAAAACAACCAATCAAATTTCATCATTTTATGATAGACACAACCAATAGTCGGCTTATGCTGTTGTGTAATTAGTGTTCATGATACTTTTGGATGTTGTGATTATCAGTGTAATCTCATACAGCAGTAACTGTTTGTCAATCTGTCACTATATGCACGCCAAATGTCGCTCTTCTGAGTCTTCCTATTTATTAGCTGGGATCAGGGGAATCTTCTAGGAGATTGTCTTTTTTATTCCTTTACGTTCTGAGTGAAACATTGGGCAGCTTCAGGCTAGAGGCTTGAAGATTCAGTAGCAATGGTGTTTATTTTTACGGAGTGAGGTTGCTAGCCTCAACTGGCCCAAACTTCCCTCCTTACCACTCTTAGTGAGGTAAAGGAGTGCGTCGGTGGCCGGCGATCGAACCCCGGGCCACATGCGTGGTCGGCGAGCATTCTACCGCTGTGCCACCGACTCACAAGTAGTACTTTCAGTATTATTATTAACGCGTTTTAAAGTTAATATTCACCGACTACAATGAAAAAGTTCAATCCTCAGATCACGTGCAGTGTCTCAGTGGTAGAATATTCTTTCGCTAATCACTCGCAGGGTCCGAGATTCGATTCACCGGGGACCACGCACTCTTAAATCCCGGTTAGTCTGTAGTAGGACAGGTAAAGAGGGAAAGTTGGAGGTGAGAGTAGCAACCCCACCACGTGAAATAAATAGCATTTTATAGGGAAATACTTTTTCCCTCATGTTTCTGTTGTGAAATTATCAGTTAAGTAGTTGACGCATCCATTCGAAATTACATCAACATAACATATACTAAAAATGCAGTGTACGTTTCTGTAAAACAATCACTTTCATGAGACTAAGTGTAGAACGTGAATGGATAAGTAAAGGTGTAAATCAATCGACTGAAATACTCGAGTAGATGGATACTATTCACATTAATTGGTAATATTTACTAGACAGATGGAAGTTATTTGATTGGGATAATGTCGAAGAAGAAACACCAAAGTGCCAGAGAATTCCTAGAAGTCTGGTACTCAAACGAACATGTTAATATTGATCAAATTTACTAACTAATAAAAAGTAAATGACATGTGACGAGAAAGTTTAAAATCCAAGTCAATAAAAATGATCACTACAGATGTAAATCGACTACCAGTCACGAAGATGGTTCAAATGAACTGTCGTCAAGATTTGACAGAATAGTTCTAAAATATTTGGGCGAGTCGTTGTCTTTTCACTTATCCATTCATTTTCAAGTGTTGATGAGAAGTCATAACCAGAGAGAGCCACAAAGTCTAGTAGGAAGATAACTACTCGCCAGCGACAACAGTGACTGGTGATCGATCTATATATCCCGGATTGGTAGAAGCTAAAATTCACTGGCTGAACACTGAGTGAGGTCTTAGTGGATGAATGGTCTACGAGCTTACTTGCTTGCTTGTTAGCAGAAGGTATTGGGTTTGAACCCTGGTGGTGGGTGCTTACTGCCGATGAGTCTCAAACTAATGGGACTAAGGAGCTGTCCAATACTCCGCTCCGTCCTCCTTTATGGCTCTGAGACCTGGCCATTGAGATTGGAAGACGTGAAAAGGGCAGCTATCTGTCTTTGATCATAGGTATTGCGTTCTATCTCCCGTGTTAGGTGGTACAATAGGGTGAGCAATATTGAGGTTAGACTTCGGTCGAGTGATAGGTAGGTGGGAGGGGAAATTAATAGACGAGGCTGTGAAGTTACATCGACTGAGGTGGTTAGGATATGTGTTGCGTATACCTAGCCATCGATCACCTTCCTCGACAATGGGTAATGTTAGCTGATATAGGGTCAGGTTGGAAAAGAGCTAGCCGCGGTCAAATGAAAACATGGCTTCAGCAGTCAATGAAATACACAACAGTTAGTTCAGGCCAGCCAGGTAGGAAGGTGTAGACTTCCTGGTTGCGGTCCTCTGGACGGTAAACATCAATGGAGGCTGGAGACAATCGGTGATATGGCTCAAAGTGATCGTTGTCAATGGCTGGAGCAGACGCATCCACTCCTTGTGACTTATAATTTCCAATGAAACTATGTCGTTCTTCGATATTACCATTCTTTTTGCGTCATGTCTCTGTTTACTGTCTCTGTTTTGCATTTCCTTTTTACTTTCTTCTCTTGCTTTGTGTGCTTCATGGAGTGGAGTGTGGTGACTGGAACTGCTGCACATCGGTGCAAAGTTCTATGTTGAAAACAGACAGAAACAGAATATTCCCTACTGGTTTTTCACTGGTTCTCTAACTGATATCTCAGTCCGTGGCATGTTGGAAGTCATTCAAAAATGCAAATTGAGTTCCTTCCAGAACATAAGTAGGTGGTTGAAACAAAATAACAGACTGCTTAAATCGCTGGCCTGTCTAAATTTCAATCCAGTATAATGTATGAACTCCTCTTCACATTTCTTAGGGTTTTATTCTTATAGTTATATTTTAGGATCATCGTATGATTTCGTGTACATTTCTATCTTGTTATCAACGTGATGCAGAGTACTTCTTAAAGCATACCATGGGGAGAATATCGTAGAGGATTGGATATGTCATTAGACAGAACAACACACAGAGTCACACGATGTACTGTTAAATATTATTTTACTTGGAGATCCTGTATGATGAATACAATGATACTTTCTAAATTCCTCACTATGTGTTAACATATTGTCTACAATAAAGTTATAGTAATTATTCTTATTAAGTATAACTGAGTCAATTTGACGCAGTGAACTCTGTACATGATAAGGTAGCCCAACGATTATTTTATTTCTTTTACGTTCCCAGTGGAACATAGGTCATCAAGGTAGACCGCTTTGAAGTTACGATAGCAGTGACATTTATTTTTACAGGATGGGGTTGCTAGCTTCATGCTCATCCTTCCCTCTTTACCATTTTTATTGCTGGCTTGGCGAAATAAATCAGTGAGTCCGGCGGGAATCGAACCCCGGACCACCTGCATGGTTGACCATTACTCTATCACCATGCCACTGATGCACAATTCTTCCAGTGATTATAGGTATCTGTATAGTCATTATGTGGCAATACACGTAAGGAAAACGTCATGAACGTTTCAAAAGATGTTCAATTCATATGAACAATTTTAAGGTTAGGTGGATCAATTAATAATCATTCAAGAATATGTGGATTTCTGTACTCTTAACTCATTTACCGTCTATTTCTAATTACAATCATAAAAGTCGTTACTGTTCTTGTAAAAATCGACCCATTGACATAATGGAATGTTGTCGTATAAATATAAATATAAGTGGTAAGGTCATTTATAGACATCATCAGTCAGGGGGAGTGATTAACAAATTTGTTACACTCAAAATGTAGAACTAAACAAATTGACGAGTTGTTTTTTCCATGTCAACTAGAGTTATTATTTGAAAGTTTACAACACTACATAGTTGTACAGATCGGTCAGGGTGAAAGTGTTAGTCAACCACTGTAAACATTATCTCAATGGGTTGTTAATCATATCAGAATTCCAGTTCAATAAATATTGATTATCAATTAGTCAGCGATACAAACAACCAATCAAATTTCATCATTTTTTGATATACACAACAAATAATCGGCTTATGTTGTTGTGTAATTAGTGTTCATGATACTTTTGGATGTTGTGATTATCAGTGTAATCTCACATAAAAGTAAGTGACTCTTTGTCACTCTGTCACTATATGCACGCCACATGTCGCTCTTCTGAGTCTTCCTATTTATTAGTTGGGATCAGGGAAATCTTCTAGGAGATTGTCTTTTTTATTCCTTCACGTTCCGAGTGGAACATAGGGCAGCTTCAGGCTAGAGGCTTGAAGTTTCGGTAGCAGTGGTGTTCAGTTTTACGGAGTGAGGTTGCTAGCCTCAACTGGCCCAACCTTCCCTCCTTACCACTCTTAGTGAGGTAAAGGAGTGCGTCGGTGGCCGGGATTCGAACCCCGGACCACATGCGTGGTCGGTGAGCATTCTACCGCTGTGCCACCGACGCACAAGTAGTACTTTCATTATTACTAACGCGTTTTCAAGTTAATATTCACCGACTACAATGAAAAAGTTCAATCCTCAGATCACGTGCAGTGTCTCAGTGGTAGAATATTCTTTCGCCAATCACTCGCATGGTCCGAGATTCGATTCACCGGCGACGACGCACTCTTAAATCCCGGTTAGTCTGTAGTAAGACAGGTAAAGAGGGAAAGTTGGAGGTGAGAGTAGCAAACCCACCACGTAAAAAGAAATAACATTTTAAAGGGAAATACTTTTTCCCCCATGTTTCTGTTCTGAAACTATCAGTTAAGCAGTTGATGGATCTATTCGAAATTACATCAACATAACATATACTAAAAATGCAGTATACGTTTCTGTAAAACAATCACTTTCATGAGACTAAGTGTAGAATGTGAATGGGTAAGTGAAGGTGTAAATCAATCGACTGAAATACTCGAGTAGATGGATACTATTCACATTAATTAGTAATATTTACTAGACAGATCGAAGTTATTGGATTGGAATAATGTCGAAATTTTAAACAGAGTCAACACCAAAGTGCTAGAGAATTCTTAGAAGTCTGGTACTCAAACGAACATGTTAATACAGACCAAATTTACTAACTAATAAAAAGTAAATCACATGTGACGAGAAAGTTTAAAATCCAAGTCAATAAAAAATGATCATTACAGATGTAAATCGACTACCAGTCACGAAGATGGTTGCCAGGAGACACAATTCTATCATCATTCATGGAGGGAGAATTTAAATCAGTTCATTTTATGCTAAAACTTGCGCTGAAGATGTTCGCCAGAAGGACGACGAAAGCTTCACAATTAAACCAACCAGCTCCTCAGAGAATACAACTAATTGCAAATCACCCACCTGAGCTATAAATCTTCTCTATTACATCGAAGTGATCTCAACACCACAATGGCGTTCCACTCGTTCAAAGCCAAATTCATTAACGGTTTCCTCCATTTGACTCAAATCAAATCAAACCACTGGAAATTCCAGCTATTTTTCATTACCATTTATAGTATTATGTAGATCACATTGATTGTGATCTATCTGAACAATTTCATTATCTTATGGATCAAACTTCAAGTCGAAGGCTCAGGGTTGGGGGGGGGCAGGGTTAGCCTCTTGCCTCTTAAGACGACCACCTGTCACAGTCTAGGCATTCGAGTAGTATGCCGAAATTCGCAGAAACTATGGGATTATTTTTTGTAACACATCTCCTTCGGTCCTCATAATATACCAAGTTTGTGTTTCAATAATAATAATGATTATAAATTAATCAATAGGAAACTCAAAAATAACTTGCTTATTCACCTTTGATGAATTCACCGCCTCCAAGTTGAAACATTGTCTGAAGGCTTCAATTTCTACACTGGCTCTTCTTTTCATAGCTCCAATTTTAGGCACTTTATTTTTGGGGAATAATAAAAAGAAAACAAGAATGCAGCCACACAAAGAAGAAACAGTTTCTCATTTACATCAGTTGAACTAAATGAATATGCGATCAAATAGATTCCATTTTATTTCATCGGAAAAAGTAAACCATAGTTGGGATAGAAAGGGTAAGATTGAATCGAGTTTAATCAGGGACTCAGACATCAGTTAGAGAACCATTGAAAGGCGGTAGGGAGTACTGGACGGCAGTTTCATTTCAGTTGGGGACTCATCGGCAGTAAGCACTTATCGCTAGGGTTCGATCCCGGGACCTTTTGGTCACAAGTAAGCAAGCTCCTAGACCATTCAGCCACTGCGTCTCGACTCAATTCGCGATTTTTATCACAAACGACCAGCTAATATCGTCGCTGGTGAGTAATTATCCCCTTAAGAGACTTCGTGGACCCTTCTGGTCACGACTTCTCACTAGGACTCACCTCCAGGCAACTTCATCCTGCAGCCAGTCACTTCCGAGCATCCGACTAGTTTTCATGAGTTTGGTGTTGGAAAAGAACATGTGGTGTGACAGGACATTTGAAATAGTGAACACTTTTATAAACTGAATCACACTTACATTTCCATGTAGTTGGAATTATAACCTGCACACATTCTATGTGATGGCCAATGATACTGTCCCGGATCACTCAAAACCTCGATAGACGGAGCAGAATTCGAAAGCATAACCCAGTGGTTAGAAGTTAAGTATCTAGATCAGTGAGTTCCATAGGTCCATATTAGGCTCGGTGGTTCGCTGATCAGTCAACTAAATTACAAGAGTTAGTCATCGGTCTGACAGTTAAGGTTAACAATTCAGGTTGGGTAGCTATGAATTAACCGACGGTATACTTCGATTAGACACTAGCTGGAAACTAATGTCATCCGTCTAGTCCTTCGAATGATGACCCAATTTCGAACTTTTTGTAAGAAACTTAGATAATATAGTTTCACCAAGTGGCTCAATTTACAACGGAAAAGACATTCATGAAATTTCGTCCCAACTTAAAATTCTTTAACAGTTCACACATATATATATTGATATAATTACCAAAACTGTTGGAGATTGTAGACCCATTTCGATTCAGTGACTAGATGTTAACATTTTGACCTCAAAGTCTGAAGGTCGTGAAGTTAACCCTCGTCGTTTCACTTAAGCGATGGCTGGGAGCACAGTATCACTCAACGGTCCCTTCAGCCTATGGCCCATTCATCTCTGCTTTCTTCGGAATATTTGCTGGGCAATAGGTTCTTGACTGGTTTATTTCCAGAGTTCTGTCCAGTCATATGATCTTCAACTGTTGATAAAGGAATGCAGTAGCCTATTGGAAATGCTTTTCGTGACGCCTGAAGTCTCTGACCCACAACACATAGAAGAATTGACTTAACATTGGTGATGAAAATTCGAATTTTGTTCTTTATGTTGACTGAGTGCAGAAAATTTCTACACTGACTTCAGCGTGTTGCCCTCGCGATCCTTGTTCTGCCATGCCTACTCGGTGCTGTCGCCTGCAGTTGAAACGATACTGACTAGATCAGTGAGAGAGAGAGAAAGTAACCTCTTTAGAAAATTTCTTCTGTAGACAGTGACTGGCGCTCGTTGTTGTCGTCGGTTAGTTAGTTAGATGTCTTCATCAGCTGTGTCTTCTCGTATATTTACTTAAAGTCTTTTATTCACCGCTTCTTCTGTCAACTTGCTGGTTTCCGTCTGTAAATCTTAGAATTTGTGTGACATAAGACATAAATCGTCCACAAAGTTCAGATCTTCAAGAATCTTCTTATCGGCCCAACTGTCTAATTAGTTAAATGAAATCAAACGACCAGTACGAGGTGATTCAATAACCAGCTATTTGAACATGCTCCCACCTAACAAACATTATTAATTGTTGGTATTAGATGGTTGGAGGTAATCGACAGGAAGCCCTGTCTCACCTAGGTCTCGTGCTAGTTAGCACTCATCAGTCAGCAAGGCGTACCTGGAACCTCGAAGGAATTCATCTCCCTTCTAGGATTCGGACCAGCGTCACCCAGTGAGTACTACAGTCAGAGACGTTACCACCACTGAGCTATTCGGGCTGCCACGCGATTGACCTCCTGTAGGAATGTATTGGATATTTTTGATTGGACACTAGTAGGTAACTAGACACATTACACTAGCTACTGACAAGTGTCCAATAAAAATAAACGTTATTAATAACCACCAGATTCGAATAAAATAATTAGAATAAGTAAAAGATATTTTAACATCCCGTTCAGATAAGTTTTTGTAAACTGTTTGCAATAAAAGATGATCACTCTTCAGAGTAGTGCAGTGTTTTCCCCATGTAGCCTAGAATATTTTTCGGCAAGTAAACACACGTTAGAAGACGAAGGTTTGTCATCCCACCAACAAAAAACATCTATTTCACCTGAAGCTCTACATATGTAACCTCCGCGTTGATCATATGCCGTTTAGATTGAAGTGCTCTCATGAAGTGAACTTACAACCAAGAACTTTGCAGAAAGATACAGCACATCAGGTAGCCACACTTCATAAAGCACACGTAACTGAAGAGAAAGTATCAACAGACGGAAAGGCACAAAAGAGCGAATAATTACATATCGATTGATTTGAAGCAATTACTTCCGTTTATGAATTTTGACAACACAATAAGAAGACGTAGTTTATCTGAAAAGGGGAATGTGCCTATTTGCGCAACACATTTCGGACATTCTGATCACACACACACTGGCGTACTTGTCATACACAGTTTATATAGAAAGCAAGAAGGCATGAATCATTACAATACAGGTCAGATTGTGTACAGGTCAAGGTCACAAATAATGGGTAGAGAGACGCAAAGGTGTGGGTAAGAAAGAGAAAAAACAAAGCAAGGAAGGGGCTGAAAATATTATGAGGTAAATTGGACCTTGGTTCTAAATTGGATTACCAAGGCAGGTTTAAGGTAATGACAAATAACTTTTTGACAAATAAGACAGGCTTAGGTCTTTTTCATGGTTAAGGCTTCAATGAATTTAAGTATGTGGCCCAACCTTGTTTTATATATGGGTTTAAATGCATTATGGAAATCAACCTTATGATCCGTCTCTATAATGTGCTTCGCTATAGATGATGTTGGACATCTATTTCTGGGGTCAATTGTGTCTGGCAATTATATTTGTTGTTGCAGCCACTTTGGAATGTGGTCTGTAGCCCTAACCTGTAGAGACCGATGGGTCCTCCCTATGTACGTGTCTCCACAAATATATGTAAATTGATAAACACAGTGAGATGTGACACTATCATTCGGATAATGTGAGGGCTTACAGGACAGCATAGTTCTCGTTTTCTCTATGAAGATAAGTTTAGCTACATAATAAGTACTATTGGTTTTGGCCTTAAGTCTTTGTTTAGTGAGCAGACTTTGTTGATCACCTATGAACGGCAAGGATATGTAAACATCCCTTTTGGGAGCTGATTGGAGTGGTAGAACTCTATGGTTGACACTTCCGTAATGCCTAATAAATCTCAGTGGGTAATTTTTATCTAACAATACTTCAGTGAGGTGTCGTCTTTCTTCTTCAATTGTATCGGCAGTACATGTACGGTAAATACGATTGAACAAACACTTAACCAACGCTTTTTTATACTGTATTGGACAGAAACTATGATAATTTATATACTGTCCCATCCATGTGAACTTTCTGTAGACAGATTGTTTTACTGACCCATCTTCTCGGCGGGTTATGTGTACATCTAAAAATGCCAGGCTACCATTATTCTCTTTAACGTATGTGAGTGATAAACCGCCTTCTTGCCTTCTATAAAAACTGTGTATGACAAGTACGTGTGTGATCAGAATGTCCGAAATGTGTTGCGTCAATACATTATACGTTTCAGATAAACTACGCCTTCTTATTATGTTGTCGAAATATCGATTAATGACAACTTAATAAACCTCATAGATTGCAAAGAATGAATGCCTTTACGTCACCAACAGTCTCCAGCTATTGCTTCTTAGCATGTAGGTCAAGATAATCGAAGCTTATGTTATGTAACACTCCTCAATGAGGAAGACGACAACTTAGCATGCATAAAACATGTCCCAGCCATATCGATGAATACTGCTTCACAACTTCATCAACTGACTTTCCCTTCTTCCCTAATACTACTCTACACCTAACCTCATTATTTCCAATCAGATGACACCATCTAACATGGAAAATAAAAACGGGAACATCTATGTTCAAAGACGGCTAGTCTGTTCACAGCTCACCTTTTCAACAATCACATGTTACACAGCCGTGAAGAAGGATGAAGTGACCTGTTGTACAGAGTAATCTCATCTTTTGATCAATAACCGGAGATCATATTTACATGAAAGATGGTGTACATTGGCATGACTACATAACATGCTAACATGCAATTGAATCAACAGTAATAATAATAATAACAGTAATAATGAAATGAGCTTACACGTATGATCAACAATTTCAGCTTGAGATTCTCGATTAAATGCTAACGCTTCAAGTAGGGAATAATAACGTTGTAGCAAGGGATTTTCAATTTGTCCAGGACTGAATGGTACCATTAATTTACGTATCATTGCCTTAGCAATATCTACTTGAGATTCATTAGCTAAAGTAAAGAAATTATATTTAAACCACTTTACTTATATGCATTCAAACAAAATATAAGTTGAACAAATACAACCTGTGGTATAGAATGCTCGTCAGTCAGTCCAATCAATCAGTCACACACGTGGTCCGGATTCGATTCTCAACCGACACATTTTATAAACCGTTAATAAGCCTGCAAAAGAATAGAGGTTGGGTGTGAGTGAGGCTATCAACTGTAACCTACAAAGAAATCAACACCACCGTTACGGAAATTTGAAAGCTTACAGCTTAATATTCCACTCAGAAAACAAGGACACTTGTTACATATAAAAGCAGAGATTTTGTAAATCATGAAGTTTAGTATTGTGGTGAAATCTGTCTGCCTGCCGAAATTGTAGACAACAACTTGCATCAGTGTTCACGTCCCGAATCAGGGTCATGAGAATGACAAAATCAAAGCTTAACCTTGAGGAACTCACCAACCAATCACAGTACACTTAAAGTGTGCAAATACGATTCGCAGATACATGGCCTGACTTTCTAAGAAACGGTCAAAAGCAGTAAGAAAACTAACAATCAGAAGACGTTGCTTCTCTGTTAAAATAACGAATAATAATGTACATAAAAATCTATAAATATCTCTTGATTTTCTCAATAAACGATCTGTTGCCTGGCGGCTGTCTTCTGTCGTTACAGTATTATTGGTATTAGATGATTGGAGGCAATCGTCAGGAAGTCTTACCTGACTTAGATTTCGTGCTGGTTGATACTTACGAGTCAGCAAGGCTTATGTGCATTCTTGAAGGAATTCATATCCCTTTCGCGATTCCAGCCTGCCTGTAAAGCCTTTACATCAATGGTTCAGCGGTAGAACGCTCACTGACCACGCATCACGTCGGCCGGAGTTCCATCCCCGACGGCCGACAAACTCTGACACCTCTCTCTCTCTCGCTAAGCCAGTAGTAAGGCTGGTAAAGAGGAGAGAGGAAAGGTGGGTGTGGAACAAGCAACCCCACCCCATAAGAAAATAAAACCAATGATAACGAAACTTTAACGCCCTAGAGTGAAGCCCTATGTTCCAGTTAGAGCGCTGAGGAATAAACTAACTGACTAATTAACTTTTGAAATACCTATTCATTTTAAACGACGGATCATGAATGTTTAATTGAATATTAAAAGTGAAATTAAAAATTCGATTAGTTAGACGACTTAACTTACCTATTTCCCCAGATGGAATGTCAATATCGCGGAAATCGTCGGCAAAGGGTAAAAATATAATATGAAATCCAGGTGGAATGGTCTGAACTTTGACTTCATCCACCTCTTCAGCCTAAACAAGAATAACAAGAATAATAATAATAATAGTAATCATAGGAGTAAGAATTGTCATATCAGTAACTCAAAAAGTATGACAAACACCTGATGGAAATCGGTTACTTGATATAAACAATTTTCTGTACTAACTTATAGACCACAATGAATGCATAGCGCGCTGGCATCTGACAGTATCCACATACTTCAGGTTTGATGTCAATGAAATGAGGTTTGACCACATAATGTTAAGTGGTTTAAGACAATTGACAGGAAGCCTTAGATCTTGGTTTCATGCTTACTGACATTGTTGTCAGCAAGGCGTATCTACGATCTCCAAGGAACTAATGTCTCCTTGAAGATTCGAACACACAACACGCTGATTCCCTTCAACCAGCTGCCGTCAAATCAAAGTGAAGAGAGATGGCGAATCATCTAGATCGTACTGAAAAATGGACCAATAGGATTCAGTCAGCAGCAATAAACACACCAGGGAATGGAGGCATAACATTGGCCAATTCCTGATAGCCGATCAACGTAGTTGTAGAATGAAATCCTGCAGATACAATAATAATAATAATAGTACATCACTCAGAGAACCATTGGAAAATCAGTCAGGGAGTACTGGAAAGTTGCTTCGTCCCAGTTTGGGACTCTTCATCAGTACTCTTCCACTGGAACTTGAACCCAGGACCTCCTGGTTACAAGGCGAGCTCGCAGACCAAGGAGACCTCGTAAAATATAGTGGGAAGTGGTCACACTATGTAATGAATTGGCAGAAGTTGGCAGTAGTTGTCCAGTGGGCAAAGCTGGAGTACTCCAAGAAGATTAGATTATATTCCATAGCCTTTACAATAAACACACAAAAATATGATTTCACTGACAGGTGTCTTAATATCTACACCCTACGTGGCTATTTCTTAGAATCGCCGTGTACCGTGTAAGTGATGTTGAAACTGATTTGCAAGTTCACTCGATGTCCGCAGTCTATCAGGTTATGAAGAATAAAGCTGTAGGACAGTCTTTTACCTCCTCGGTAAAGCCTTAAGCGCAAATGTATCGTAACACGTTTGGAAAACAAACGCTAAGTATAGCTGACATACCTAGATCCACACAACCATTTGAATTGATATTTATACACTGACAAAACCACCAGTGGTAGCTTATCCACCACGTTCATACAAGTCATTGGTTGTGTAGACACACATCTTTGTACAGCTTGAGAATGATATCACCGAAAAGAGTAACTCTTCACCGAACGCTTCTTCTTTTATGTGGCTTAATGAAGAGTCTGATTTTTGTCCCGCCTTGTAGATTCAACTCAGTGTCAGTCGATGATAACTTAAGACAGGCAGATATTTGCTTTCATGTGAACATTTAGTCACTGTTAAGTAGTACGAGTAGTACCATACTACAATTAAATTAACAACCTACTCCACTACTTCTAAATCTGTACAACTAAGAATGATAAGAGAAGACCTAACTAGGAAGGCAGTGCTATTATATACGACACAGTCACCTTAGTACAGCTCGTTGCAAATGCAGTGAAATAATGACTTGGTTAGCATTTGTGTGTCTGATAGGTCAGCTGATGGGACTACTATTTCAAATCCTGACTTTCACCCATCACATCATTAACAGTCTGCCAACTCAAAGACTATCTCAGATGGTCTAACCAACATGTAACCACAACATAATTGTCGAATCCGACGATTATCATGCTATACACCATATCACACGACAGGCGATAGCTCAAGGGGAACCTGAATGGGAAACGACGAGTGAGTCGTCGGTGCGAGGGTGACATGGAGGAGATGGTGAGGGGAGGAGATGACAGATTCTACGGGCGATCTTGGGCCCAGCTAACGACGACAGAGAAAAACTGAACAAAGTGGAGATGTGTTGTTCAATCCCTATGTTCCACTCGGAATCCAAGCGAACAATCATAATAGTAATAATAGTAATAAAACTAGCTATGGTTTTTAAGCAGGTAAACAACCGACTGAAATTTACTTTTGATCCCATTTACTACTTAATACTTGATATGAGTAGTTGAGTATCACTCATATCAACCAGTAATGCTTGCTAGCCAGATAGATGTGATCCAAACACTAGACTGCCGTTTCTCTCGTTTCAGACAGAGTCCAACTGCGGTGTACCCGATTTGACACAGTTCACAGATTGGAATCAACTTAGAGCACCCGAAATCTGGATAGCAACGTTAGTGTAGTGATGAAACATTGAAAGGTAATTCGCTAATGCTAGATGGTTGGAGGCAATCGGTAGGAAACCTTGCCCGATCTAGGTTTCGTGCTAGTTGGCACTCACCAGTCAGCAAGGCGTATCTGAACCAAAAAAAGGACTAGACGCAATGCACCCATCACTGACTACTGTCCAATCAATGTAACAAATACAATCCTACAACCCGAATAGCTCAGTGGTGGAAACTGGTTGTAGCTGCAACACTGAGTGACGGGGGTTCAAACCTTAGAAGGAACATGAGTTTCTCCCAGGTCGCAGATACGCCTTGCTGACTGATGAGTGTCAACTAGCACGAAGTCTAGGTCATACAAGACTTCTTGTGGCCGATTGCCTGCAACCATCTAATTGCAATCTAGGCAATCAAGATTCTAAAAGCAGGAAAAGCAGCAGGACCTGATGGAATCCCAGCAAAAGCATTGAAAATGGACCCAGAGACAATAGCGGACTTGATCACGCGACTACTGGAGAAGGTGTGGAAAGAGGGCAAGGTACCCGAGGATTGGAAGAAAGGATACTTATTCAAAATACCAAAGAAAGGAGACTTAAGTCAATGCAAGAACTGGCGCGGAATTATGCTCCTGTCCATCCCAAGCAAAATACTAAGCCGCATCATCCTGGAAAGGATCAAACAAGCCTGGATAAAAAAAACTTCTACCGGAGCAGGCTGGATTCAGGAGAAAGAAGTCATGCATTGATCAAATCGCTACACTACGGATCATCACTGAAAAAAGCTTGGTATGGCAGTCACCTCTCTATCTCAACTTCATCGACTTTGAAAAGGCCTCCGACAGCGTCAATAAAGAGGTGATTTGGCAACTAATTCGCTACTACCAAGGGGGCCGCCAACAATTATACATTTCATCCAACAGTTGTATGACAATGCTGCATGGCAAGTAATCCACAACGGGGAACTCACAGAATCCTTCGAAGTGAAGACGGCAGTATTCCAAAGCTGGCCGCCTACTATCTCTAATGATTTTCCTGATCGAGGGCGGTAGACTGGATAATGCGACAGACAGTGGGCCGGGCAACAAGGATACAGGTATAAAATGGACCCACGCAAAGACAAACTTCGAGGATCTGGACTTCGCCGATGATATATGTCTGATTTCCCACAAACAGGAAAATATACAAGCGAAAAGCAACAAGTTGGCAGAAGAAGCATCAAAGATAGGACTTCAGGTGAACATACAGAAAACAGAGGTGATGAAGATTCCTGAGCAACAGCAACTGCAGCAACAACAACAGACAACAATCAGCATAAATGGGAGAAATCTGAAAGAAGCAACCTCCTTTACCTACTTGGGAAGCATTGTTTCAAGTAAAGGCGGAACTGATGAGGATATCAAAGCAAGAATCCGAAAAGCAAGACAAGCTTTCAGTACTCTCAAGTCTGTGTGGAAAACTAAGATCCGGATTTTCAACTCCAATGTGAAGTCAGTCAGTGCTACTATACGGATCAGAGACTTGGCGCGTCATAATGAGCACCTCAAACAAACTACAGACCTTCATTAACAGTTGTCTACACTCAATACTACTCAAGATCAGATAGTCGGCCAGAAACAATCAGCAACAGGTAGGGATCTCTGGGAGCGAACCAACCCAGCAGGAACCTATTGTGCAACAAATATGCAGGAAGAAATCGAGTTAGGTGGACTGGCCATACTCTGAGGAAACCATCAAGTGACATCACATGCCAAGTGATTGCTCAAGTGGAACCCGAAAGGGAAGTGGCGGGTTGGTCGTCAGTATGAGGGTGACATGGAGGAGGGGGTGACGCGAAGAGGAGAGGAAAGTATGTGGGCAGACGTAGAGACAGGTGAGAAAGTGGGCAGAGAACCGAACGCAATGGAGACGCGCGGTTGGGAATTAAAGGAAATAATAATGATAATAATAAATAAACTAATAGCAACAATTCTTGACCTTGACGGCCTGCTTAAATCTTGGGCTACCAAATACCTTATTCACTACAAATCATATTGCATCTAATTGCTCATTTTCAATTTATTTTAAATAATTAAATTTTATTCTAATATGTCCTCTAATCGGATTATTTATTCTCGTGAGTATTTAATATCCTTAAAACCTACTGATCGGAAATGCCATAAAAAAGACAAAAAAAGCATCATGCCGGGTAGCAAAGAGCCTTAACAAACACCCCTATTCAATTTATGACCGTTCCTGCAATCATGAGTACTAACTGTCGCTCCCTGCCAGCCAAGATTAACAGTCTTCAATCACTTATGTCTTCCATTATATATCGAAATACTGGGATCATATCACTTCAAGAAACATGGCTACATGATCTATACGATGACAATCTAGTGTATCTGCATGATTTCAAACTATTCAGACAAGATCGATGTAGTTCTAGGAAGAAACGTGGTGGCGGTGTCGCCATCTTCATAAATTCACAATGGTGTACATCTAATAAAGAATGTTTCAAATTCTCTAGTGACAACATTGACTGCCTCACCGTTAAATGTCGACCTAAGCATTTGTCAAAATATAACTACATATACATCTCGAACATTTATATTGCGCCTGGATGCAATTCCACTGAATTGTCTTTATTTGCTGATGAATTTACCTCCTTTGCTGCCACCTCCTTCGGAAACTCCTTGTCTATAGTTACTGGAGATTTCAATTCTAGTGATCAAAGTTTCCTTATTTCACTTGGTCATGATAACATTGTCAACTTCCCGACTCGAATGGATAATATTCTAGATCTTGTGTTCACAAATGACATTAGAATATTTGAAGCTCGGAAAACAACCCCACTACTTAACTCTGATCACTGCATCATAAGAGTATTGCCCAAGGTATATGGAAAGCTGCACAAAAGGGTCTTCTCCCACCTTGGAAAGAAAACACAACACAGATGTTATTCACATGACAACATACAGAATCTAAGGACAATGTTAAAAGACACAAACTGGGACCTGTTTACTGAACAAGCTCTTGACAACACAATTAGTAACATAACACATTATCTCAATTTCTGTCTTGATGTTTGTTGTCCTAAAGAGACAATCTTCTTAAAGTTCGACCGTTTCGCCTCTTCTCAACTCAAAAAGCTTCGCCGTGAAAAAGAGAGGTTGTATAAAATGAGAAATAAATCTGGCGTTAAGAGAATGAACACTTTAATTAAAGCCGAATTACAAAGACTAAATGCTCTCTATAACCAGAAGTTTCTTTCATGTAAATCCTCATCTAATATATGGAAGCTATTAAAGGAAATCACAGGTGGTAAGCAAATAATGAATGATACTTCCGTTGATGTTGACATGCTTAATAAATCCTTCATATGTATCCCTGCAGATGTTATGATTCCCAAATCTAATAGTATAAATAATGATTGCTTCTCATGTTTTAACACGAATGATGTCCTCAAGTGTCTTCAATCTCTCAAACCTACCCAGTCCCTTGGTCCTGATGGAGTTCCTGCTGTTATCCTGAAGAAGTGTGCTGACATCTTATGTTACCCATTAACCGACATTTTCAATGAATCTTTTTCCAAAAGTATTATTCCTGACTCATGGAAAAACATCAAGGTTGTTCCAGTGCCCAAATCAACAAGTGGACCTACTGTCAAGTTTAGACCCATTGCTATTACCTCACCTTTTTTAAAAGTTATGGAAAGACTTATTTTACTTAATATTGAACCCTCTTTAAAGCCTTTTAATGACCCCAACCAGTTTGCCTATAAACATAGTAGGTGTACCTTAGGTGCCGCTGTAGTTCTATATCATAATATAGTCTCTAGTTTAGATAGAGGAGTCAAATATGTTCGGTGTGCCTTCCTTGATTACACATCTGCATTTGACTCTATTCCTAGGTCTCTCTTGTTAAGTAAGCTTGCTGCAACACAGAGTGAGAGCTGGATAAATAAGTGGTTGTATTCCTACTTTTCTGATAGGAAGCAGTACACTGTCTACAATGGAAAGTCCTCCACTACCTCACTTACTTTAGCTGGTGTTCCTCAAGGTGCTGTTCTTTCTCCTTTTCTGTTTTCTTTTTTCTTACATGACTTGCCCCACTCTGATGTAGCAAATTTTGTCAAGTATGCTGATGACCTCTCTGTCTCCATGCCTGTCAACTCTCAGTCAGACTGTTCCATATTAAATAACTTTCTCTCGGAAATTAGTCAGTGGTCCTCTTCAAACGGTCTTAAGCTGAATCCGTCTAAATGTAAGGTAGTAAATTTTACTTTCAGACGAAAAAGTGACCTACAACAACTAGCTAGCTCACATGGTCCCACTATCATTGACGGCATAGAGGTTGAAACTACATCTAATGTCAAGTACCTTGGACTGAGTATTTCCTCCGATCTTTCCTGGTCCTCTCACATCTTGCTAGTGACTAGAAAGATGTTTTGCTTAACGTTCTACCTTAGGAAGTTTAGGCAGTCTGCTATAAAGCAGTCTTTGCTTTCTCAGTTTGTCAATTCCTGTATTCTACCCATCCCTCTTTACTGCTCCCCATTAATCTTCCCTGGACTACTTAAGAAAGACTTTGCTTCGCTGCATAGGGCACTAAAAGCTGTTAGCAGGGGAAGTGGGATTTCCTTAAACCAACTGGTTAACACAATTGTGGATAGACATATAATGTCATGTAAGAAACTAGCGAATTCTATATTGTCAGACCCCGAACACCCTCTCCATACGCAGCTCTCTCCTTGCATTTCATCTGGTAGAACTAGAAGCAACTATAGGAAGCTATATGCCAGGACTACCAAGTATAAAAACTCCACAATACCTTATTTGGCACAGCTGTTATGTGATGAGAAAACTGTTAGGCACGACACGATCACCTTACTGCGTCACTCTAACAAATAGTTCCCATTAGCTTTTGTTCGCCTTTCTTTGTTACTATTATATTGTTGCTCATATATTCTATTACAGACTAATTTTATATATCATATCCTGTGGTGCATTGTTTAAATATGTGAATGCAATACTGTTCTTTTTTATTTCTTTTATTTCTCTTTTTTCTTTTTGTTGTTGTTGCTTTATATTTTTAAATCCTTATAAAATTTATGAGGTAATTAGATACAATATTGTAATGAACGCTGAAAATTCCATATCTGTACCACAAATACTGTTTGGAATAAAGCTATTATTAGTATTATTAATTCAAAGTGCACCATGATGGTGAGCCACCTAGAATGCTGGCAACATTGTAAATTTGACTGACAGAATCCCGTCTGCAGTAAACGAAGAACCAGGCGCACTACACTAGTCACTAGTTACTAGTGTCCAATCACAGTAATGATATTCGCAATTTACACAGTTTTTTATTTTATTTTAGAAAACTCGATAGATTATTCAAATCATAGTGTATGATTGATTTGCTTGGCAGTCAAGAAAGTGGGGAATAAATAAACGATGCAATATACTACTGATAAACTCCTATGAGCAGTTGGATATCCCCTCTCACATCAACCAGAGTATTTTATTCAACAACAATGACGAGTACATCTACTACACATTTTTTAACATTTATTGATTTCATTCGACTAATTGACATAAATCAATATTGATTATTGATTGCATAATACTTAATCAAATGAAACTTCTCGAAGGATACAAAAATATTTAACGATGAGTGAGGATTACTGTAAAAAGCGGTAATCTACAAAGCATAGTTAAAAAGAACCTCGCCTAGATTACTAGGTCACTAGTATTCTAGCCGGTCCCAAGCCCGGATAAAGAGGGAGGGTTGGGGCGTGGTGCTAGCAACTTAAACCCCAAAACTTAACCAAATTACTACAAAAACTTCAATGCAGAAATATACTAAAAATTCTAAAAATACAAACAATAACCTTATTTTTCGCTGGAATCGGGGAAGTGAAATGACGCAGGCTGGTGAAGGCCTTCGGGAAGCCAGTCAGCTGATGTGCCTTCTTTCGATGAAAGCAAAAATAAGGAAGGGGACGTGAAATATTCGTACAATGTACAAAACTGGAAAGGCTGCTCAGGTAGCCGCAGAAATGAGGAGATATAAAATAGAAGTGTTGGGAATCTGCGAGAGCAGACGGAACGGATGCGGAAGGTGCCAACTGCCAACTGGAGAGACAACAATGTACTCCTGTCACCCAGAGGACGATCACGAGCACACCGAGGGAGTAGCCATCATGATGTCACCAACAGCGGCTAAAGCTGTCATGCAGTGGGAACCAATCTCCTCCAGGACAATGACAGCCAGGTTCAACTCAAAAGGAAAAAAGGTTACAATCATTCAATGCTACGCGCCTACAAACGTCTCAAAACATGAGAAGAAGGAGGATTTCTACAGTCAACTACAAACAGTAATGGACAACGTCCCAAAGAGCGATATCAAAATCCTGATGGGTGACATGAATGCGAAACTGGGAGGAGACAATACAAGAAGAGAACTCACCATGGGCCGCGAGGCCCTCAGTGAAATGAACGAAAATGGTGAACTCTTCTCAGACTTCTGCGCCTTCAATGATTTGGTGATTGGTGGCAGTGTGTTCAAACACAGGGATATACACAAGGCAACATGGATTTCACCAGATGGACACACCAAAAACCAGATAGACTTCATTTCAATCTCAAGGAAGTGGAGACGGAGCCTACTGGACACAAGATCGAGGAGAGGAGCAGATGTGGGTTCAGACCACTGTCTGGTACAAGGGACTTTCAAGGTGAAGCTGAAAGCCTCGAGGACTGCTGGGGATAGGCCACAGTGTAAGTTCAACACGGAAAAACTGAAGGACACAATCACACAGGACATTTTCACTGCAACTGTCAGAGCAAAGCAAGAAACACTACGTGGCACCACTGAGGAATCATCCGTGGAAGACCATTGAAACTCTCTGAAGGTAATTTTCAACGAAACGTGCTCAACGGTTTTAGGAAGAAAGAAGAAACAAGACAAGGAATGGCTCTCAACAGACACTTGGAAACTAATAGAGGAGAGGAGAAAGGTGAAAGAAAAAATGATTCAATGCAAAGATGGACAAGAGAAGGAGACGCTGAACTCAACTTACACAGCACTGGACAAAGAAGTGAAGAAGAGTGCCAGGAAGGATAAAAGACAATTCTACGACAACCTGGCTACTGAAGCTGAGAAGGCAGCAGGCAAAAGGGACCTAAGGACACTATATCAGATAACCAAGTCTCTATCCGGGAAGAGATCAACACAAGTGAAACCTGTAAAAGACAGCCAAGGGAAACCAATTACCAAAGAAGAAAGACAGATTAAACAATGGGCGGACCACTTCAAAGGACTTTTGAACCGACCACCACCTACAACCCGTCCAGTAATACCAACAACAGCACGTACACAACTGCAAGTTGACACCAATCCTCCAAAGAAAACTGAAGTCATGAATGCAATCAAGCTTCTGAAAGCTGGAAAAGCAGCTGGACCAGATGGAATACCCCCGGAAGCACTGAAGGCGGATCCAGAAACGACAGCAGATACGCTGACTCCATTGTTGCAAAAAGTCTGGAAAGAGGGAAAGGTGCTTACTGACTGGAGGAAAGGTTACCTCGTGAAACTACCGTAGAAAGGCGACCTAGGACTCTGCAAGAACTGGCGAGGAATCATGCTGCCGTCGACGCCAAGTAAAATCCTGAGTCGCATCATCCTGGAGAGAATAAAGGACGCACTGGATACAGAACTCCGACCAGAACAAGCTGGATTCAGGAAAGGCAAATCATGTTCTGACCAAATTGCAACTCTACGCATTATCATCGAACAAGGCATGGAATGGCAATCAAATCTCTACCTCAACTTTATAGACTTTGAGAAGGCCTTCGACAGCGTTGACCGCGAAGTAATTTGGAAACTACTCGAGTACTACGGCGTACCCCAAATATTCATCAACCTTATTCAACAACTGTACGACAACGGCACATGTCAAGTGATCCACAACGGAAAACTCAGCGAGGCATTTGGAGTAAACACAGGAGTCAGACAAGGGTGCTTATTATCACCAATGATATTCCTAATTGTGGTGGACTGGATTATGCGTCGTCAGACAGTGGGAAACGAGAAGACAGGGATATCCTGGACCGACGTGAAGAACCTAGGAGACCTGGATTTCGCAGATGATTTATGTTTGATGTCACACAAAATCGGAGACTTACAAGCGAAAACGGACAAACTGGTCGAAGAAGCAGCAAAGAAAGGACTCCAGGTGAACATAGACAAGACGGAGGTCAAGAAAATAACCAACCAACAACAACAACAGCAGCAACATCCAGCGCCAATCACCATCAACGGGAGGGATTTGAAAGAGGTTACTTCTTTCACTTATCTGGGGAGCATTGTCTCAACCACAGGAGGAACGGACGAGGATGTCAAATCGAGAATCGGGAAGGTGAGAAACACATTCATCAACCTGAAACCAATCTGGAAATCTTCGTCACTCAGCATCAACAACAAAATTCGGATTTTCAACACAAACGTCAAGTCAGTTTTGCTATACGGATCAGAAACTTGGCGGGTCACCAAGAATATTTCCAACAGGTTGAAGACCTTTACCAATAGCTGTCTTCGCTCTATACTCAAGATCAGATGGCCGGAAAGAACCACAAACAAGAAACTATGGGAACAAACAAAACAAGAACCAGTCGCCCAACAAATATGCAGGAGAAAGTGGAGATGGATTGGACACTCGCTGAGGAGGCCGTTGGGTGACATCGCGCGTCAGGCCAACGCTCGAGTGGAACCCGAAAGGGATGCGGCGGGGGGAGGTCCAAGGGTGACATGGAGGAGATCGTGTGATGAGGAACTGAAACAGTATGGATTAACATGGATGCAAGTGAAAAGTACAGCACAAAACAGAAGCAAGTGGAGACGTGCAGTTGAAGCCCTATGTTCCACTAGGAACCCAAGGGAACAATAATAATATATTAAATAGTTAAAAAGAAAAGCAACACGCATGTAGAAGTGCAAATATCTCAGCTAACTCTTACTTAATATCCTCAAGTCTGGAAAAACTCCCCAGTAGAAACGAAAAAGAATTACTGAAATAGAAACTGTATCGTTTACAAGCAAAACGTCGTGATAAGCAAAAAAACAAAAACAGCTACACATAGCCAAGAATGCAGATGCCCACGCACAGGCAGAAACTAAATTTATTAACGGAACGTAATATTCAATTTATAAGTATAAGAATAAATCCAGATATATCAAAAATGAAAATAAAATAAAAGGAAGAGGTAAGAACGAAGAATATTTTGCTTTTCGATAAATCGTTTTTCAAGAGCTGTGCAGTCGTATTGATTTTTATTTAAACAAACTTAACCAATCAGATACTGATAACTGTGTCCTAGAAAGCGTATTGCATAATATGAGATGTGATATATACGGGAATAAACTACTCGTGTGCTCCCTGAGAAGGAGCTGGTTGATTTAATTGAGAAGCTTTCATCGTCCCCCTCTTCTAGACATTAACCCCCTTCAGCTCAGATTTTTGAGTATGAAGTGAATTGTATCTCCTGGAAACCCCGTCACGTGATTTACTTTTTATTAGCTGGTAAATTTTGGTCTAAACACTCTGTGATGAAATTGTGGGGATATCCATTCTTTTTGAAGACGGTTAGCAGTCGTAGTAGGTATTTTTCCTCCATTCTCTTCAAAACCAGCTAATAAAAAGTAAATGACATGTGACAAGAGAGTTCGAATTCCTAATCAATAAAAGTATGATCAATAGAGATGTAAATTAACAACTAGTCATGACAGCGGTTGCCAAGAGATACAATTGCATCATTCATGGGGAATTCAAATGAGTTCATTTTATACTAAAAGCTGCACTGAATGGAGGTGTTGTCTAGAAGGACGACGAAAGCTTCGCAATTAAATCAACCAGCTCAGCTCAGCTCAGAGAACACAACTAATTGAATATCATCCACCTGAGTTACAAATCTTCTCCATTATTTCTACAATAATGCGTTTATTGGATATGTCGCAAACACAGTGAGACTGTATTCTCATGTTTTGAGCACGCTTCATTGTTCATAATCATATCAATTGCAGTATGAAGCATTGAGACTTGATTTTCCTAGTCCTAGCCCTTCTCTCTCATTTATCACAAGAGAAATTATTATTTTTCCCTCGAGTTCAGAATAGAATGTAGGGCTTCAATAGATTTTTTGACAGTGTGTGGGCGGTTGTTACTTCCCAGCTGCCCACACTGCGGAAGTTAATTGATTCTTCGGGCACGTGAAACAGAAAGAGGGTTAGTATTGCGTGACCGCAGAGCTCAGGGGACAACTGCTTGAGGGCTAGCCACACACGGCCTGTATGAACTGGTTTCTTGGATTAGTTCCGTATTGGTAAACTTACCGCCGGTTACGGACCACTGTAGGGTAAGTCGGGATGTACAGTTTTGGAGTCGACCCTTTCTAACCCCCTCTCTCCAGAGTGGAGAGACAGCATGGCTGGCATGCTGGTTATCTGAGGGAAACACCTCACTGCTGTTACATCCCTGTTCCCCAGCAGTACGACTTCGCTCACAGACCCCCAGCATAGTGTCAAAAAGAATAATTCTTACACAATTCCAGTAACTGCTTTTAGTCTAATCGCTATCCTAACAAACTTCCTGGCATGGTAGGACCTGCAGGAACGATAGTTGCAGCCAGTGTGGCTTGTTGGGTCATTGCGATATGCGAGCCCGACCACCACAGTGTCAAAGTAGCAGCTATCGGTCGGGGCTTCAACAGCACTTTAGCTGGCTCTACGATTGCCTCTAGGCTCTCATCTCCACCTCGCCACACGATCTCCTACACGTCACCCGCTCAACTACGCCTAATTCGTCGTTGCCCGTTCGGACTGCACTTGAACAATGGGCGGTCTGGCGATATCATTTGACGATCTCCTCAGCGTGTATCCTAGATATCTCCAATTTTCTCGGAATATTTGTTGAGTACTAGGTTTTTAGTCGTTTCGTTCTCATAGTTCCTTGTTGATAATTCTTTCTGGCCGGCCAGCCATTTGATCTTTAAAATGGAGATTACGAAGGCAGCTGTTGATAAACGTCTTCAGTAGACCGATGGAAACGCTTTTCGTGACGTTGAATGCAAGTTTCTGATCTATATGAAAGTGACTTAACTTTGGTTTTGAAAATCCAAATTTTGTTATGTACACTGAGTGAATCCAGAAGATTTTCAAACTTGTTTTAGTGTGACGAATATCCACCGTGCCTTTTCGATTGTGGTTTTGAAATTATCATTCTTTCTGCCTGCAGTTGAAAAGACGACTCCTAGATAAGTGAAGGAGACAACCTCTGTCCAATCCCTCCTGTTGATGGTCATTAGCGCTGTTCGTTGTTGCAGTTGGTTGGTTATCTTCATCGCCTCTATCTTCTCTATGTTCACCTGGAGTCCTGTCTTCACTGCCTGCTTCTTCAGCCAGTCTGTTGGTTTTCACCTGCAAGTCTTCGATATCATATCTTCTCATTTCTTTAGCTACCTGGGCAGCCTTCCCAGCCAACCTTGTACATTGTACGGCCATTCCACGTCCCCATTCTTATCCTTGCTTTCATTGAAAGAAGACACATCAGCTGGTTGACTAGCTTCCCGAAGGCGGGCTTTCACCAGGCTGCTGTGTCATTTCGCCTCTCCGATTCCAAAGAACAATAAGATTGTTTTTTTACATTTTTTTGTATATTTAATATTTTTCTTATGCGCTGATGTTTCTGCAACAGTTTGACTGGGTTAGTGTTGTAGGTTCCCTAGACCTACACACTCAACACTCCCCCTTTACTGACTGGTTTCAACATAGAACTTTGCATCGATGTGCAGTAGTTCCGGTCGTCACACTCATCACATGTAGCGCATAAAGCAAGAGAAGAAAGTAAAAGAAATGCAAAGTAATGACAGTAGACGAAAATATGAGAAAAAAGGAATAGCAATAACGAAGAACAATATAGTTTCATTGGAAATTACAATTCATAAGGAGTGGATGCATCTGCGCCAGCCATTGAAAACGATCACTTTGAGCCATATCACCGATTGTCTCCAGCCTTCATCGGTTTTTACCGTCCCGAGGACCCCAACCAGTAGGAAGGTCTACACCTTCCTACCTGGCTGGCCTGAACTAACTGTTGTGTATTTCATTGACTGATGAAGCCATGTTCTGGTTTGACCACCGCTGGCTCTTTTCCAACCTGACCCTATGTCAGCTAACATTACCCGTCGAGGAGGGCGATGGCTAGAGATGTATGCGTAACACATATCCTAACCATCTCAGTCGAGGTAGCTTCACAGCCTCGTCGATTGATTTCCCCTCCCCCTTTAACCACACTTTGGGCCAGCTAGCAAACTACACAACGTTAAGGTTCTTGCTGTACAAAGTGTTATAATTTCATCTAACTCAAGAAACACCTTATTTCACAGTCATTAGTGAAATTATGACAGCAACAACAACAAACAAACAAACAAGACAAGACAATCCAATAATCATCATTAAATCATCATTAATCGCTTACTTGAGGATAAAGTGCAATAAGACGTGGAAATTGTCCCTTTCTTTGAACATATACAGCTATAGCTAAAAGTTTACGATGTAGACAACGATTCAGCAGAGCTGTAAACCATAAACAACTTCCGTGTATCGATGCTTCATCAGGATAAATAAACTGTGCTGGACGAATATAATAGAAACGTTTTAAAAATTTCATTGATATAAAACCCAACAGATGGATACCTGAAAGAGACGCACAGGGACAGAGAGACAATAAATGCAGCATAAATGAACATTGAGAGAAAACATAAAATAGCGACCACAACAACGAAACAACAACAACCACAATACGAAAACGATAAAACGACAATCATTTGTGTGAATAAATGCAAGAGGTATATGTATATCATGAAGTCTCTAGTGGTTGTTTTGAGCCAAGCCAAGTAACGAGGTATGGGTTGAAAATTGTTCTCAATGTCATGGATACATTCACTGTCAACAATTCACAGTGCACCATGATGACGAGCCACCTAGTGGCATGGTGCCTGGGGGTCGAACACCAGACCACGTGAGGCGTGTTTGGCGAGAGTTCTATCACTGAACCAATTATGTACAGGCTTTACTCGTGGATTCAACTCACTAAAAGGATATGAGTTCCTTCAAGAATGCAGATACACCTTGCTGACTGGTGAGTGCCAACTGGCACGAAACCTAGGTCCAAGCAGGACTTCCTGCCTACCATCTAATATCAAAAACTCACAGTGCACCGTGATGGTAAGTCACCTAGTGGCATGGTGGCTACATTGCAAACTTGACTGATAGAATTCAGTCTACAGTAAACAAAGGACTAGACATACATGATAATAGTTACTGACTAGGGACCAATCAAAAATATCCAATACAGTCCTACAGGAAGTCAATCGCAAGCCAGCCTGAATAACTCGGTGGCAACGTCTCTGATGGCAGTACTCACTGAGTGATGCGGAATCGAATCTCAGAACGGACATGAGTTCCTTCGAGGTTGTAGATACGCCTTACTGACTGGCAAGTGTCAACTAACACGAAACCTAGGTCAGGAGAGGCTTCCTGCCGATTGCTTCCAACTGTCTATTACCAACAACACATTCATTATGTGTCGTCCATTGAGTCCTCATGCTTTCGCCCTGTTGGTTTCCTTCTCACGTACTTTTCTGCTGATTAAGGCCAGTCTGAATTTCGTCCTTCTCCCCTCTCCCTACCTTTGTGTGCTGTATGGAGTGTGATAACTTGCTGAACTGAAACGTCTCCAAGTAAAATTTAACGCTGCAACTCAGTCAGTCAGTCGGGTATATAAACATTTTTCGAGTTCTGGCATTTGAATATGAGTGTTTTCCATCATGATTTGATGAAATACATACGGTTAGACAATATCCGACAAATATCTTCAATGCACACTGCCTTGTGAACAAACATACTAAAGGTAGCTCAACAAACACTGACTCGCATGATACTAGTTACTGACTAGTACCCAGTCAAAAATATTCAATACAGTCCTACAGGAGGAGTAGACACACTACACTAGTCACTGACTAGTGTCCAAACGAACATATAGACTTTGAATAATTTTGACATTCACTGAAGAGTTTAAAGAGTTGATGACTGATGAGAGCCTTTAAAGATTGCGAAATACAACGGTTGCTATGAGTCCGTTATACTTGCCAAATGTAGCCATTTTGAGGGTTAGAAGGTATAATCAGTATAAATTAGGCAGAATTAAGGGGGATATAAGGCTGATGCACATCTATGCTAGCTCCAATTCCCATAAATTCCTTACTATACATACTTATTGAATACTGAATTAAAGTTTGGTGTAACTATCAGTCACTTGAAGTAGTATCCAGCAATATTTTCGGCTTCCACAGTAAAATATGGTAAAGTTTCACCACGGACTGTGGAAATCGTAAGTCACGACTTCCATTCAATGTGTCACCAGTTCACTCTAAGTAGCTAATTAGGATTCGAATGGTGTGAACTGAGTCGAACCGAATGAACCACTGATGATATCGACTACAAGCAAGAGGAACAGTTGTCCAGTGGTGGTTATATCATTTAGATCTGTCTAGCAATCACCACTGATTGATGAAAGAGGCATCCACCTACTCATATCAATCTATAAGTAGTATACATCAACAAAATCAAATTTCAGCGGAAAACTTACCAACAGGAGCAATATTTTTCATTGCTTCATTAATTTCATCTTTATCAAAGCATACATAACGACCATCAAGTTTAATACCACGAACTAGATCATGATCAGCGAGTGCATCTTTCACTGGATCATACGAACCATATGGATCTATGCCTTTGTAATATTGCCTTCTTACTGTGATTGGCTTATTGTCATTAGATGAAAGCCATATTGGAGTAGGCAAGTGTACTG